>OZ030007.1:140640254-140652754 GCA_964023405.1 Apodemus agrarius
GACAAAGTACACCAAAAAGGTAAAAATGAAAAAATACACACAGGGCAATTGGCTGTGAGCGGGAACAAATAGACGTGGCCAGGCCACCGCTGATTCTCTACTGCTAAAAATGTAGCCCATCCAGGGGACATGCCAAGGCCTCTGTCTTACATCTGAAGGGAAACGACTTCTGGTTCCAGTACCATGAAAAATAAAGTCACGTCTTCATTCTGCATTGTTCAAAGGTGAGCGTTGGGGTTTCCTCTGAGATCCAGGGTATTGGGAACAAGCATGCTTAGCACACATATGGAGATGAGTTCAATCACTAGATCTGGGACAGCAACAGCAAAGAGTTTATCTTTCCAAATATATACTTTATGGGGGGGAGGGGAGGGAAGAAGCAGAAGCCGTGTTATATATCTATTAGTTTCAATTTGGAAAACAACAACTTGCCATTGCTCCTCCCCCACAGAACTAGAAACCACATGTGGACAGATGTGCTGCAGAGCCATCTCACTTGGCCCTCATTTCCCACAAGGCCTTTGCAGCCTTCCTGGTAGAAAGAGACTACCCCACCCCGGGATGCATCCCATATACAGTTACAAAACCCAGACACTATTATGGATGCCCACACGTGCTTGCTGATGGGAGCCGCATAGAGCTGTCGCCTGGGAGGCTCTGCTAGTGCACGACATATACAGAGGGGGACACTCTCAGCCAGCCACTGAACTGAGCACAGGGGCCCCAACGGAGGAGCTAGAGCAAGGACCCAAGGAGCTGAAGGGGTTTGCAGCGCCTTAGGAGGAACAACAACATGAGTCTCCCAGCACTCCCAGAGCTCCCAGAGACAAAACCATCCACCAGAGAGTGCACATGGAGTTACCCATGGCTCCAGACGCATAGGCAACAGAGGATGGCCTTGTTGGACATCAAAGGGAGGAGAGGCCCCCTGGTCCTGGAAAGACTTGATGTAGAGGAATACCAGGACATGGAAGTGGGAGAGGGTTGATTGGGGAAAGGGAGATGGCTTATGGTATTTTCGAGGGAAGGGGGAACCAGGAAAGGAGACAATATTTGAAATGCAAATAAAGAATATATCTAATAAAATACATAAATAAAATTTAAAAAAAAGAAAGAAACGCTGCCACAGAGAACCAATGATGTCGCTCATCAGTAGTGGCCTCTGGTTGGCCGGCTGAGCACCTCACTGGCTGCATTTCCTTCTCCAGCACCACAAGGGGACCCAGCGAAGCAAGTGCAGCCTACTGGAAACTCCATGTCCTCACAGGGCAGCAATGTGCCAGACGGAGGAGGCCAGCTCCCAAGCTGTGACATCTGTGGCCAGGAGTCTTCCAATTAAAAGTGTTTTCCTTTCTTTCTTTCCTCCTTTTTTTTTCTCTTTCCAATTCTTAAAATCCTCCGTATTAGTGAACTGGGGACAGACAGAAAGCAGGAGTTGTGCAGCAACAGCTGCCCTGCCCGATTTTCCTTTCACGGCTTACACACTTGGAGCACTTCGCCCCCCACAGCTGTCTTCATCCTGGCAAATCCAAGAAATTCAAGACATGTAAACAAGAAGAGATTGGCCCTGAAATCCCAAGGTCAAAGGCAGCATCTGTTGTTCTGGAAACAAGGAGGACTTTCTTTTGCTGGTTAGTTTATTGAGGTTTTGATGGTTACTTGGGTTTTCTGTTGTTTTTTAAACAGAAATAGACAAAAAAAAAATGTTACAGAGGCTTCCTTGTTCTAATAGAAAATGCAAAAGATTAAAAATCCTACATGAAGGTACATAAACACCCTTCAGTTTGATATTTGATTTGCACATGAGAAAGGCAGGTCGCGCTGTGATTTATAAAGCTGATAGGAAAAGTCATTTTCATAGCAACCCCTTTTCCCCAGATGACATTTGCTCATTAAATTATTCAAGGAGTTTCTCCTCTTAAACACATTAATACTGCCTACCACGCCACTCCTGGAAGGCATGTTCACCTCCTGTAGGACACAGATGGACTGTAGAAAAGTATGCTCTCACAGTACAGGCAGATAAAGCAGATTTCAGATTACCAGGTTAACACACCAGGCCAGGACATAGGAAGATATGCAATTACTGACCAACAGAATCAAATAGTATTCAGAGTCACCGTTTTCTAAAGGGAACACAGTTTGGAACATATTATCATCCAGTTTTCCGTGTTTCTCTCTACCCTGACACCCAGCTAATTAGCATATGTGTCAGTTCTAATTTAAACACCGTCTCTGAAAGTCCAATGAAACCTTATTAAAACCTCAGTGGTACCAGGAGAAAGATGCCACCCGTTTTCCAGGCATGTACCCTAGTAGCACTTGTGGGCAAATACTGCATTTCTACCCTGAATTGTTATGGTTTGTGAGAATTAGTACATGTTTGCCTTATTTTAATAAATTTGCTGGGGAAGATACTCCAGTTTATTTAGTTTTCATTGATTAATTCTGTGTTACACTTTACACAAGAGCAACGCGTTCTGACAGCACGCTCTCCTGTCTTCACAGTTCCTCCAGATCCCCATCACCTGCCAGTCCTGCCAGGTCCTTTCCCAAGGTTCATCGCTTCTGCTTTTATTCTGACGCCTATAGAACATCATCAACCAATTCTTTCATATGGAAGTGAATTCCCAAAAGCTATATTCAGAAAAGGTGGATGTGACCATCCTTACAAATCACAGGCCAATTATATTTGAGATTCACAGAAACATCCATGGCGTCTTCTTAAATGTGACTATCTTTTTATATTCAAGTAGCTAATTTTCGTTCTGCAAATAACATGGGAGCCATGCTCACGTAAAATCATCAAATAATTCAGAAAAAAACAATCAGGTACCGCCTCCTTAGCAATCCCACCTTGAATCTGAATTCCCAGGGGTAAGCACCCCTGCCATGTAGTCCATAGCTCCCAGAATGGATAGCAAGCACACCAGAAGCACAGTGAGCGGAGACATTTTATACTGTCAGATGTTTTATGGAAATTTCCTAATTGAGTAGAATTTCACAATCTGAGACAGAGAGACGTTGACATGTCTGCACCTGTAGCTGACGTCTGATTAGAGAGAGCCCAGCCTGGTTTTTCCGTTGTGCTTTTGTGTGTGGCTGCACACGATGCGGGGGGGGGGGGGGCATTCGTGGTATTCATTAGCCTTTCACTGCTATAATAAAATATCTAAGCAGGTGGAGAGTGGTTCGCAGTCCTGGAGCTGTCCACATTTGTTAAGCCCTGTTGCACTGGGCCTGTGGTGTAATAGAACACCATGGCAGGGACATCCATGAGGGGACAAAACTACTTATATTATGACCAGAAAACAAAAGGAAGTTAAAAGGAGCCAGTATACTATTTCTACAGCTCCCAGCGGTGCCAGCCTTGGGGCTAACCTTTAACACCTGAGTCTTCTGGGGCATCTCAATCTAAACATTCACCATATCGTTAGCTATCTGGCCCTTTCCTGTGTTTGGCAACCTGTGGTTTATGATATGAGCTGTATCTCTCCTCTGTCTTACCAGGAAACTACTTCTCTGTATTCCACTTGGACACGTTCAGTGGGTAAAAATGGCCAGACATATGCTGAAGATAGTAAAAGGAGGAAAGGAGGGTTTTATATATATATATATATATATATATATATAAAACCTGGTTAATAGGCAACTTATAGGTCCTTGTGCTTTGAAGGTGAAATATCTTCGTATGCTTG
The DNA here is from genome assembly GCA_964023405.1 of Apodemus agrarius. Taxonomy (NCBI): domain Eukaryota; kingdom Metazoa; phylum Chordata; class Mammalia; order Rodentia; family Muridae; genus Apodemus; species Apodemus agrarius. The sequence goes on from OZ030007.1 coordinate 140,643,953, forward strand.
CTCGTGTGTTTGAACATGTGCTCCCCAAGCTAATGACTCTGTTTTGGAAGGCTCTGGAAGGTTTAGGATGGAACCCCACTGGCAAAAGTGAATCACTGGTGGAGGAGAGCTGAAGACTTACATTTGGGATTCCTGTCTGCTTCCTGCTTCCTGTTTCCTGCTTCCTGTTTCCTGCTTCCGGTTTCCTGCTTCCTGCTTCCTCCCTATAGACACAGTATGACCAGAGGCACCAGGGAGCTGACGCCAGTCCTTCCCGCTCCATGACTGACTGTGTCCCTTCATCAACCATGAACCATGACAACGCTCCCTTTAAGTTGCTCCTTTATATATACTTAGTCACAGCATCAAGAAAAATAACTCAGACCTTTACAGTTTTCCAAATCTGTAATTTACACAGGGCACTGCCTTTGCATTGCTCTCCAGAAGCCTAGTGCTCTCATCTGTCTGGTGATCGCTTTCTTTGTTCTAGACACTGACACTTCTGTGGTCAACAGATGGATCCTCTTTGCCCTCCGGGACCTCTGGCATGGTCTGTTCATTACAACAACGGTGAGAATCTGGAAATCGCGGGGACAGAATACATCAGAGGTAGTGGGGAGACTGGAAGAAATTTCTGTGTATTCAGATTGAGACCCATTAAAAAAGTGCACAGTGACTTCACAGGAGAACAAGAAGCTCAGGGGGATGATCCCACCACTCACTGCTTCCATATCCTCAAACTCTGGCTCAGATAAACGAGGGTCACAACCCAGTGTGCTGTTAACATCAATCTGTTAATACTATGCACCATCAACAGACTGGAGGTTTACATTTCATTTTCTGTATTTCTAATCGTTTGGTTTGGTTTGGTTTTTTTTTTTTTTTTTTTTTTTTTTTTTTTTACATCCAAGACCCTCCAAGGCAAAGAGGAACAAGATGACCAACCATTCTAGCACAGCTAAAGACCATTCTTTAACGTAAAGGAAACAGCCAACAAAAGCAAGCTTTTCTACAGTGTACTCCCAAAAGCAAATGGTTCATCCCCCAGCAGAACTCCATCCAGATGAAACCAGCATGATGCTTTGAATGCACATGAAATCTGCACACGTTCAGAGTACAGTGGAAGGGAGGGAGGAAGGCGTGAGGGCAGTGTGGGTGCAGAGCTAAGCCACTCCAGCCTCAAGGCCCTGTGCCTTTAAGGCTTCAGGTCTTTTGAGTAACTGAGGACATTCAAATTGGGTCAGCCTCTCCCTCCTATGGGCTCCTTCCCGGTCTATGTTCCTGTTGCTTTCATAGAGAACTAAACAAGCTTAAAAGGTCTCTAGAGCGAAGCAGCCTCCGGAATCTAGGACAGAAAGAACGGAATGACTTTCCGACTTTCCTCAGCTGCCACCAGCTCTGTTATTGTCACAGGGAAGGCTGAGTGAGCCTATTTTGTCTGGTTCTAGCTGACACTGTCTGAACCAGAGTCTCATTAGAACCTGAACTGCTAGGGTCAGGTGTTCTTACTCATCTAATTGCTGGTAATTAGATGGGCTACCATCACCTAGCACAAAGACATCAGTTTGAGAATTAGTGAGGTTTGGTGAATCACTGAAGATGTAAAATAATAATAACACTGGAGAATTGCAATCAGCTCAGCCTGCAGAATCGGATAAATTTCTCTTGCAAGTGTCCGGGTGTTGCAAAGCTTCAGCGCTGGAAGATGAGCCCACCTTGCAAGGGCCATCTCCTGATGGGGAGGAAGCAGTGGCTGGTGTCGCCCTGACAGCCCAGATTTCCTTCTGCAAGCAGAGGAACAGCAAGGCTAGCAGCAATATCCAAGGGAGGGTGGGGACCCAAAGCCTAGAACAGCTGGAAAGAAGGATGCTTCGTGGAGAAGCCGTGGAGTGAGGAGGGTACAGGTGCCTGCGGCTCAGTCTAACGACCTGAGCTTGGTCCCTTCGGTCTATGTAGTCCAATCCTACAGAATGACCTCTGACCTCGACACATATGCCGTGATGCGTGCATGTGCAGACATGCTAATTAAACGTGATATTTTAAAAATAAGTTACCTACTTGTTAATTATGCATTGTTTATTTTTAAATTGTTATCGTAGGTGATTGCGCCTTCAACTCTCTCTTTAGAGGCTGACATATGAACCGCAGCAGGCGTGTAAGCTGAGGACCAGCATTGCCCGATCTAATGTCCCGAAAAGCTGTGTTAATTCCTTCCTCCCCTCAGAAAGTTTCTGGTTAATCCTTTAGGTTTACATGAAGCTATAATCAGCAGGTAAGACCTGAGCCTGTGAGCCTCGAACACGGGCATGGATCCATACAGCTGGGTCGGCTGCCAAAGCATAGACGTCTATACCTCATGCAGAGAATCCCTAATTCTGTAAGTCTGGAGGATGAGATGTGCATCCAGGAAGGGCTAAGAGGACAGGACACAGGGTGAGTTGAATGGCTGCGTGGGGCCTGGCCCCTGAGTCCGCCCTCTGGAACAGGCACTCTCTTTCACTAGAGCCGACTCTTCAGGAGCTTCCGAGGAGGCCAAAGTGTGACTGGACGGGGGCTGCTGGGAAGTTCACAGCCTCGTTGATAGAATCACTGCCGAGCCAGAACACGGGCCCTCAATTCTGCAGGAGAGCTATAGTGTAGGGTGTGAAGTCACTCAACGTGGGGGCCCTGGGAGAGCAGCAAACGCAGGCCTGGCCTGCCCTGCCACTGCCCAGTGGAGGAAGCATGGCCACTGGCCATCCTCACTGAGCCGGACCACGGCCTCACCCCAGGCCTTCCACAGCAGTGAGCGTCGGCTGGCATCAGGCTGGCTCCCAAGCTTGGTCATTAAGGAAATAATTAGTCCGAAAGATGGATTCTGAGCCCCATTCCACACCTAACGAGTCACCAGGGCGAGGCCAGGTCGCTTCTCAGACAGTAGCCTGGTTCCCCTTTCTGTTGCTGTGATTAAACAAGCTGTGGAGGAAAAGGCTTACCGCAGCTTACAGAAAGTACTCCACCATGGCGGGAACCAAGACATGACCAAGGCAGGACCGTGGAGGGAGGAAACCAGAAAGCATAGAGGATTGCTGCATACTGGCTTGCTCCCTCCAACGCCCACACTGCGCTTCCTTACCTAGGGATGGTTCTAGGCCCATCTGTCCAGGACGGTCGTCTGCCTACAGTGGACTGGGCCCGCCCTCATCAATTAACCATCAAAAAAATGTCCCACGGACATAGCTACAGGCCATTCTGATAGAGGAAAAAAAATCTTTAATTGAAGTTCTTCCCAGGTGTGTCAAGCTGACAAGAAAAGGAAGAAGAGATACACTTCCGTTGTAGACTGTATGAATGGACAGGATAGTGTGGTGCTCGGGAGGATGGGGACTTTGAGAGACAATGAGAAGAGAACCTTCCTGACTGGGGTTAGTGTGTGAGTGAGTGTGTGTGTGTGTGTGTGTGTGTGTGTGTGTAATGAGAAGAGAACCTTCCTGACTGGGGTTAGTGTGTGAGTGAGTGAGTGTGTGTGTGTGTGTGTGTGTGTGTGTGTGTAATGAGAAGAGAACCTTCCTGACTGGGGTTAGTGTGTGAGTGTGTGTGTGTGTGTGTGTGTGTGTGTGTGTGTATGTGTGTGTAATGAGAAGAGAACCTTCCTGCCTTCCTGACTGGGGTTAGTGTGTGTGTGTGTGTGTGTGTGTGTGTGTGTGTGTGAGAGAGAGAGAGAGAGAGAGAGAGAGAGAGAGAGAGAGAGAGAGAGAGTGTAATGAGAAGAGAACATTCCTGACTGGGGTTATTGTGTGAGTGTGCGTGTTTGTGTGTGTGGTGCTTATGTATATGCATGTTTCGCGGGTGTAAACCCATGTGTGGGTGTATATGCACACTGTATATATGTAGAAGACAGGACTGAGGTCAGGAATCACCCTGAAGTGCCCTCTCAATTATTCATTGAGGTAGGATATCTCAATAAAACCTCCCTGTCATGGCTTGTCTAGCTACCCGCCTAGCTTGCTCTGGGAATCCCAGCTCTGCCTTTTGAAGCTGGAGTTCTAGCCAGCCTGCCATACCCGGTCAGCCTTTACACGGAGTCACGTGATTGGAACCCTGGTCCTTGGGCTTGCACTTGCAAGCGTTTTCCTGGGAGGAGCCTCGGGAGGAACTGAGAGAGCAATGGAGCTCCCTGCAGCGCTTACTCTGTGGGTGCTTTGATCGCCATTCCCAGCTTCCAGAGCAGGGAGAAGTCAATGTGTGGCATTCACACCATGGGATCTCTGTTACAGCAGCCAGAAGGGCCCTCGGAGGACAGCAGATCCGCCTGCCTCAGGCCAGGGGAAAAGCGCCTTGCTGAGGCCACTTACACCTGCTATCCATCTTAATGCCAGGAGCAGCTTAGGAAGTCTGACAGTCTAAATCCTCCCCAAATTATTTTGAAGTGACAACTTAAAATTATGTGTTGGCAGAAATCAAATATTCAGGTGTAATGGGTTTAATTAATTTAAAAGCCTCTCTTTTAAGATGATGCTGTAATTGGCAATAAAGCCAAATGCCTAAAATACCTTTTGGTGAGAAGGCTTTAAATGTTCAATTAGAATGATTTGAGAATCTTGCTTGTGATAGAGGCATTTAAATATGCATAAGCTCCTGGCCTCGGTTTGGGAGGCAGGTTCTGCCTGCTTGTGCCCCTGAAAAGGGGTCTCTCACCCCTAAGAACAAAGCCTGTGGCAGAATAGATGTGGTGAAGGCTGGAAATTCCCCAGGAAGTCCCGCCCTGTGGAGGCTGCAGCAGCGGCCACACCCGCCTCAGGGCCTTTGCACTGCAGTTCTGCTGCAGCTCCTCCCGGCTGACAGGAGAGCTGCTTTGCTCTTCCCTTGTGGTCTGCTCAACCTTCACACTGTCTCAGGCCTTCCCTACTGCACCCGAAAACTGACCTTCACTCACACTTGAACGCGAACATGTACGCATATGTGTACACATGCACATGACTCACTCCGCCCTTTCTTTCTCTCCGGAGCAGTTTTGCAATCTGACACTTGGATTATTTGAATCTTCTCGTTTCCCTCCATTGTAATTCCTGGTATACCCTAAATATACCAATTCAAGTAACCATCTCATTATTTGCCATGTTTAAAAATGACTTAATAGAATGGCATTTTCCACTGTCTTATAAGGCATTGATACTTGCCAATGTGAACTCAAATGATTTCTCCGTAAGATATTATATGCAATGTTTACATTAAGTTAAATGTGGACAGTAACCTCAGTGCTTCCAGGCTGAGAAATACGGGCAAATCCTTGCCCTTTCCCTAATGAGTTGTGTCCTTGAAGCATTCCTACGTTAATTCTATCACCTTCTGGCTCTTTCAAACATCAAATAAAGGTAAAATTTTCAGATTTCAGGGTTGTCGTGAGGTTAAGAAAAGGCAGCCTTAGAACTCTGCGCCTGCACTGATGTCCTAAGGCAGGAGACAGCATCACACAGAAGCCAGGGAACTGTCCTCTCCGCATTTACCAAGTCATTAGGCAGCCCTCAGCCGCGGTGTGTGAGAAAGAGCCTCCTAAGGTCAGCAGAATGTGAACGGAGGCCTGTCCGCCTCTACAACCTGACCTACTTCCAGCTATTTTTGGATCGCATGAACGAGTAAGGTTGTTAGAAGCTGATTCCACAAACTGTCCATTTTGCGCCTCCCTTCCTAGCTTCCGGCTTGTGGGAACAGGGGAACAGGAAAACAGGCCTCTGTCTCCGGAAGCCCATAGTGTGACTTTCAAAGTCTATTCAAAGTCAGAGGGTGTGGCTGAAGGCAAAAGGGGCGGACCTGAAAGAAAACAGGCTTTGGCTGCCTTCAGTTAAGTGGTTCCATTAGGCAGTCCTGATTGCCCTAAACTGAGGATTCATATCATATATCGTCATTTGAAGGAGTAGAAAGGTGTGATTTTTGGGTGAGCATACTGCTGTGTGTGTGTGTGTGTGTGTGTGTGTGTGTGTGTGTGTTCCTCACTTGCTCGCGGTCTTAGCTTCTGAGATTTCCTCCTAGTTGGATCTGGAGCTTACCCACTGACTGGGCTTTGAGTCCAGAGAACCTCAGGGATCAGCCCATCTTTCCCAGAGCACCTAGTGATGTGGCTTTTGACATTGCACTCGGGATTGGAGTCTGGGTCCTGGTGCTAGCCTATCTCTAGCATCTCCCCAGTCCAGTGTCTCCCTTGTGAAGCATCAGCAGATGTGTCAAGGGGCGGATTCACCAGAAAAGGCCTGGCTGTGCTGGCTTTCTCCTCAGAACACAGACCCGCTTCTTAGCTCCCTGCCCTGTATCCGGCGGGCGGGCGAGCGAGCACCACAGACTCAGACTGAGGCATAGCTAGCAGAGAGAAATGTCGGCGGCTGCTCAGAGGCATCTTCAGAAAGAGCAATGCCCTTCCTCTCACAGGCTACAGCATTCTTTAACTCAATCTAGCCGCTAACAAAGATCGAAGACGGCAGGCTCGCTTTCCCACAGGAATAGACAGGATTAATGACAGCCAACCAAATTGTCTCTTAATTTTCTTTTCTTCTCCCTCCTTGCTGGCCTTCTCGAGGCACAGTGTATAGATTTTCCTTTCGATGAGGATGTTAACTCAGGGGGGAGGCGCATGGGCACTAATAACGAAAGAGTGGGGTTTTTGTCTTCGATGATCCCAATAACTCTACCTTAGAAGGAAGACGGGGACATTAAATCTTGAAAGAACTCTACCTAAAGAGGAGTGGGTGGCATGGGAGAGGGAAGAATAGATTTGTTAGGCCTTATTTTGAAAGAGTGGAGACAAAGACACAGACAGTCCTACCCCACACATCAGGAAAACAAAGTTACAGGCCTCTGGATTTTTATTAATTAATTTATTAATTTATTTATTTATTAATTAATTTATTTATTTTTATTATTTACTTGTGTGTGTGTGTGTGTGTGTGTGTGTGTGTGTGTGACTCAATTTTCACGTTGAACAGGATAGGCCTTTGAAACTGGACCAAGAAAACAGAGTGCCATGGAGCTCGGAGGCCACACCCGGGTCCTGATCCTTGCCAGGTGAGAAGTTCTGAGCAGTCACCTGGCCCTGAACCAGCTCCATCCATTCTTCCTGATAAGGAAGGGGCTGGGCCAACATCCCACTCCACAATGATAGACCAAAGTCACCCTCCCCTTGATTGGCAGGGCCACTCCGGGGAACTCTACCTGAAGAAGGGCTCCATCCCACTGAAAGGCCTGGCAAGAGAGAGGCTCCTCTAAACACCAGTTGCTGTCATCTTGTAATATTCCCCGCGATGGCTTTGGCTTGCTAATGACGGGGCTCATTATTTTTAGCCTCCAGCTTTGGTGAGTTGATGAGTCAAAACAAAGTATTAAAATAGCACACTCACTTGGTCAACCCAATTTCAGATGGGTGCATCTTAAACTCCACCATCAACTCATGGAAAGCTGGCTTTCACTGCCCTGACGGGAGGCTGAGGAAAAATAATAAATAACCACTTTGCCCCGAAGAGAGGCGTGTGCACCTTCTTTTGTCTCAAATGCACTATTTTGGAATCAAATTCCATAGCAAATCTAGGAGAAATAACGGATCCACTGAAGTGAAATTGGGTTTGTGAGTGCGCCATGCTCTATTCCTGGTGAATGAAAATGCTCACAACTCAGAGGAACTGGAACCGGGTAACCGAGGGGCTGTGGGGTAGCCTGGTGCTCACTGCACTCTCAAGGGCCTGTGAAGATTCCCAGCACTGACCTAGAAAGTCAGGTGTGCTGGCCCATGCCTGTAGTCCTAGCCTGGGAAAGGCTGAGAAATGCCAGTCCTTGGGGCTTACAGGACAGCCATCCTACCCAGACCCACAAATGCCAGGTTCAATATATTATCTCAAAATAATAATGATGATGATAATAATGTGAAGCGTAACCGAGGGTATTCACCTCTGGCCTCCATACACATGCATAAGTGTATGTGTAGACACTTCTCACCACAGTAAGTAAATAAATAAACAAATAGCCTATGTCTCATGCGTCCTTTTGTTCAGAAATATATTTTGTTCTTTAGGAAGTGTAGTGGTTTGAATATGATTGACCTATGGGAAGTGTTACTGTTAGGAGGTGTGGCCTTGTTGGAGTGGCCTTTGAGTGGATGTGGCTTTGTTGGAGTGGGTGTGGCTTTGTTGGAGAGAGTGTGGCCTTGTTGGAGTGGGTGTGGCCTTGTTGAAGGAGGTGTGGCCTTGTTGGAGGAAGTCCATCGCTATAGGGTTGGGTTTTGAGGTCCTATGCTTAAGCTCCTCCCACTGTGGAAAAAGAGCCTCCTCCCAGATCCCTATGGATCAGGATGTAAAACTCAGCTCTATCTCTAACACCATGACTGTCTTCACACTGCCATGCTTCCTGTTATACTAATAATACACTGAACCTCTGAAACTATAAGCCAGCCCCAATTAAATGTGGTCGTTTACAAGAGTTACTTTGGTCGTGGTGTATTTCCACTGCAATCAAACCCAAACTAGGGCAATACAAATAATTATGAAAAGTTATCCCAGTAATGTAAACTATGGAAGCTTTTATTGTCTTTGCTGTTTGCCTTTGTTGGTTGGCTGACATGTGCTGACTGGACTCTAACTCAGGACCTTTCATGTTCGACAAGTCCTTCACTGTTGAACCTTATGCCCAGCCTAGGAACTATTTTTAAAATAAGTATTTTTCTACTTTTCAAAAGTAAAATGGAGGGGCTAGAGAAATGGCTCAGTGGTCAAGAGCAGCGACTGCTCTTCCAGAGGTCCTGAGTTCAATTCCCAGCAACCACATGGTGGCTCACAATCATCTGTAATGGGATCAAATGCCCTC